>CM076575.1:768747273-768777832 GCA_034641835.2 Pinus albicaulis | reverse complement strand
TCTCTCGTAGCTCCTCTAAGTTTATTTAAAATGAATTTAAGTAAATTATCAATTTCCCTCGCTGTACAAAACAACGAAGATATCCTTCCAAAAATTTATTCACTATCTCTGGTTGACCATCGGATTGAGGATGATAAGATGAGCTATGAGCTAGTTGAGTACCCAAACAAGAAAATAATTCCGTCCAAAAATTTCCTGTAAAAATGGGATCTTTGTCACTTATAATAATATTTGGGTTTCCATGTAGATTTTGAATTGTTTCCATAAATGCAGTAGCAATTGTACTTGCTTTAAATGGATGAGATAATGCACAAAAGTGTACATACTGGTAAGTCTATCAACTACCACCATGATGACACTCTTTCCTTTGGACTTAGGTAAACCTGTGATAAAATCCATTTAAATCTCCTCCCAACGTTGAATTGGAATGGATAAAGGTTGTAGAAGATTCGGGGTCTTAATTGTCTCAACTTTATTTTGCTGGAAAACCAAACATTCCGCCACAAAATTTTGAATATCTGATTTAAGGCCATCCCAAAAAAAATCTTTATTCACCCTCTGGCAAGTTTTTAAAAATCCTGAGTGTCCTCCTAAATGAGAAGTGTGTAATTCCAAAAGAATATTTTGTTTTATTTGGAAATTATTGCAAATATATAAGCGATCTTTGTACCATAAGGAATCATTTTTCCAACTAAATGTATCAGATGTACTAGAATCTTGATGCAAATTTTGAATGAGCATCCACACTTCTTCATCCTTCTTCCATTCATCCCTTGCTACAGTTATCCAATCTGATTGGATAATAGAAATGGGACAAAGAAATGCTTCCACCTCTTCATCCTTTCTTGAGAGTGCATTTGCAACAACATTTAGCTTCCCTTTGTTGCAGATGATTTCAAAGTCATAACCCAACATCTTTGTGACCCATTTTTTTTGCTCTTCTAAAGATAGTCTTTGTTCCAAAAATTGTTTAAGACTATCATGATCAGTTTTTACCTTGAAGTGTCTTCCCATTAGGTAAGGTCACCATTTCTTTATATGTAGTATTGCCAACATTTCCTTCTCATAAATAGATTTCTGTAAATACTTTCCTTTTATTGGACAACTTTCAACAACAATGGGTCTTCCTTCCTGCATTAAAATAGAACCAATTCAATTTCCTGAGGCATCACATTCTACAATAAAGGATTTTGTGAAGTCTGGCATACCTAAGACCGGTGCTAGGTACATTTACTCTTCAATAATGTTGTTAGAGGTGCTTCTATTCTCCCATAATTCTTAGCAAACTTGCGATAATATGTTGTTAACTCGAGAAATACTCACAACTACTTTATGGTTGTGGGTACTTTCCATTCCTTAATGGATTTAATTTTGTTAGGGTCTACCTTAACACCCTCGTGATATACAATATGTCCCAGATATTCCACCCCTTGTACTCCAAAGAAAAATTTGGATGTTTTTGCATATAATTGTTTCTCCTCGAATAGTTTGAGCAACTTGTCAACATGTTGAACATGATCCTTCCAAGACCTGTTGTAGATTAGTATGTCATCAAAAAATATGAGCACAATTTTTCTGAGGAAGGTTTTGAAAATGGAATTCATTAGCCCTTGAAATTTAGAAGGTGCATTTGTAAGGCCAAAAGTCATGACGAAAAATTCATAATGACCCTCATAAGTTCGAAATGTTGTTTTAAGAATATCTTCAGTCTTAATTCTAATTTGATGATATCCTAAATGAAGATCCAACTTGGTAAAATAAATTTCTCCATGTAATTCATCCAATAATTCATCAATCACAGGAATGGGAAATTTATCTTTAATAGTGAGCTTATTGAGCTCCCTATAATCCGGACACATGCGCCATGATCTATCCTTCTTGTGCACCAATACTACTGGAGCAGAGAAAGAAATTTGACTAGGTTGAATTATACCAGCATCTAACAATCTGCAATCATACGTTCAATTTCGCTCTTTTGGACATAAGGATATTTGTAAGGCCTAATGTTTGGAGGAATAATTCCTAGAATCAAATGAATAGCATGATCATGGTCACGAATAGGTGGAAGTCCTTTGGGAGTTTGAAACACCTTGGAATGATTGTCCAAGGCTTTTTGGAGATATGGAGAAATAGATGATTTTGATGTTGGAACTTCTAGTGAGCATAATTGTGCAATTACACCTTGTTTTTCTTTCTTCATAAGATTTGTCATGACATTAGAGCTTATTATATTTCCCGGCTTCCTTGTGATACCCCGTAATTCGATTTCCTTTCCTTAAGAAAAAAGTTTCAATAAAAGTCCTTGAAAATTAAAAGCTATTGTCCCCAAAGTTTGTAACCATTGTACTCCTAGTACAACGTCAACACCTCCCATTGGAATGGAAAGAATTGGAATATTGAATACATATTCCCCCATGGTTAGCTTGATATTATGGCATTTTCCATAGAAATTTATAGTTCCTCCATTTGCAACCATCACTTGACATTCTAGTGATGGGTATAGGAAACAATTCAATTCTTTAGCTACCTTACAATGGATAAAATTATGGGTACTACCAGAATCAGTCAACATTATTACCTTTTTCTTCTTGATATGTCCTTCTATATTGAGAGTTTGAGGAGTGGTAATTCCTTCCAATGCATTACATGATATGGTCAGACTTATTTCTTCTTCTTTTAGGGTTGGTTCCTGGTGTATATCCTCTTCTTTTGAAGTTTCTTGTTCATTTTCTTCCTCCTCTTCACAATCTATGTAAAATAATTTCTTCTCAGCACACTTATGACCTTTAGTGTATTTTCTATCATAATTGTAGCAAAGCCCTTTTGCTTTTTTTTCTTCCAATTATTGTGGTGTCAACCTTGTAGGTTGTGGAAGTCTAGGAGTAGAAAAACTTCCATCTTTATAGATGTGAGTGGTAGGCTTCCTTGTTGCCATAATTTTGCATTCAATTTTTCTTTCCAACCTGAATGCCTTCTCCAAGGAATCAGGTTCCCAAATGCGAAATTCATGTTGGATGTTATCCTTTAAAGTCCCAATGAAGACTTCAATCCTATGTTCCTCTGGAATATCAGTTGCTCTTATATTCAATTTTTGGATGTCCTCAATATGCTCCCCCACTGAACCCTTTTGTTTGAGATTTATCAATTGGCTAAAAAAGGTGTTGCCCTTTGTATCCTCATAATGTGCTATCATTTCCTCTGGAAAAATTGACCAAGTGACAATTTTTTTACGAAAGCAAAGCCATCGATACCATACAAATGTATTTTTTCTAAATGTAAAGTTGCAATCCGCTACTTTTGTGTGTTTTGCACATTATTGAGATCAAAATATTGCTCCATATGTAGTATCCATGTTACGGGATCCTTGCCATCAAACTTCCTCATATCCATGTTTGGAATATGGTGATTCTTCCATCCAACATTAGAGTTTATGAAATCACAATTAACATTTATTTTGTTCTCATCATGAGTTTCCTCTACTATCTTTTCGTCATTAGGAAACATTTCTTGTATCAAATTTTTCAAACCTTCCATGTCTGCTTTTAGATCATTCTTCATGTTTTCCATGTTGTCTTACAGTTTTTCTTCCATGTCATCCATCTTAGCTTCCATGCAAACTTCCATGCCATCCATCTTAGCTTCCATGCCTTTCTTCAAACCATCCATATTAGCTTCCATGCCCTTCTTCAAACCATATATCTTAACTTCCATGCCTTTCTTCAAAACTTTCATTTCATTTTTTGTTGCTCTTTGCGAGAGCGAAATTTGGTGCACTTTCTCTTATAATTTTGATATGTCATGTTGCGCTTCTTCCTCTTCATGACTCATAGTAGAGCCTTATGAAGGCTTAGTGGGTGTTGAATTATTTTTAGGTGGTATTTTAGAACCCAATGCTGATATCTATGCTTTAATATGTCCTTATAATCACTTCAAATGATTTTCACACAAGACTTATGCAATTCGAAAAAAAATACACACCTTTTTCTTGATTTTGAGGAGCTCGGTATTGAAACTAAACTATCTCTATGATTTCAGATCTTCAATATTTGAAATTATTCCCTGTAGTATCCCTATGAATCTTCTTTCTAATGCCATAGGTCTGACCTGAATTGGATTCTTCAAGTTAAAGTTATGCCCAATATCCCACAATGACCTAATTATGTACTGGTTCAGTAGAGCGAAATTGTAAGATGTTCCACATGTCATTGTTTCCTCCTTTGGTTCTGAAATTGATACGCACGAAATAACAGTCTGTGTACGTGTGACCACTTTTTACAGAATTACAATTTGACTTTCAAAGAGAGAGTTATGATGATTTTCCCACTGTCCCCTGTTCGAGATGAAATTCAGGAGCCTGAACATTCCCTAACTTCCACAGATCATATCGCCAAAAATATTGCGAACCAATATCTAAAAGTTTACAGGAAGTTCCTTAGTGTTTCGACTTCACTCTGTAAAAATTTCAGCTACTAAAACTTTGTAGAAAATAAGTTACAATTAAAATTCCACAATGACTTGTTTTAGGTGAAATTCAAGAGCTTGAAAGAACTCTAACTTCCACAGATCATATTTCCGAAAATATTGCGAACCAAGATCTGAAATTTTTACATGACGTTCCTCAACATTAGGGAAATTTTGAGGTCTAAAATGGGCCTCCTAAGAAAAATGTACAACCAAAATAAACTTTATAAGAACCAATAGGATTCAAGATGATGATGTCAACCATGGGGGATGATTCACCATTTTTTAAGTAAAAGGCTACAAATATTAAAAAATAATAAAATATTAAAACTATTTTTTAAACTCATATTTTCAACTTATCTCCCAAATATTTTACTCAAATTTTGAGCCGGAGTACTCGTTGGATGAAAAATTCAATTCCTCATCTAAGGAGTACCCATTTTGCATACTTTTGATGGACCCTGCTACACGAAAAATGAGAAATACATGAAAAAACATGATTGCAATCACATTTTTCATGTATTTGTCATTTTTTGTGTAGCAATATCCATCAAAAGTATGTAACATGGGTACTCCTTGGAGGAAGAATTAAATTTTGCATCTAGCGAGTACTCATGCTTGAAATTTGAGTAAAAAATTCGGGAGATAAGTTGAAAATACGAGTTGAAAAAGTAGTTTTTTCCTTTTTACCTATAAAATTTGATGATGTAATCAAATATTATTTTATTATTTCCACTATTATTTTATAATTTCCTTAGAAGGCCCATTTTAGACTTGAAAATTCCCGTAATGGGATTTTGGCTTCTCTTTGTAAAAGTTTAAGCTTCTGAACCTTCGTAGAAAAAAATTTATAGCGAAAATTCCATGATGACCAGTTTGAAGCAGCGAAACCCTAGAACCAAAGCTCTAAACCAAATGTTATGAAACCATCTCCAAAAATAGAAGAAAAGAGAGATCAACACCTTATAAATAAGCCACTTCGAGGGGGAAACCTCCTTTACATTACATAAATAATCAATTCTTGGATGATACAAATGACCAAAACCTCCTTATATATAGGATTCCATGGGATCACAATATAATCCTAGCCAACCTAACAATAATAATGTAAGGGCACAATAATAACAATATTGGGGTTACAGGGGTACAACAATAACAATAAGGGGGTTACACTAACAACAATAAGGGACTATATTATTAATATAGGGACCTAACAATAAGAGTGTGATGCTCCATCTAGTTGATTTTCTCGAACCAAATCTCAATATATATTTGATGCCCCTGGTTCACTTGCTTATCTGGATCATTCGTCATGTGTTATTTTTCTATGCCATTCAAATATTACTATTTTTTGCCTAGTCTCCTAAAGGTATATTAAAAATTCCTTGATCCTAAGTTCTAATGGCTAATCTTCATCAAAGGTGGTCCATGAATCTTTATTATCCTCTGGATATCCTTCTTATTCATGTTGTTATTTAACGACAACATAGGAATATTATTTTCTAAATACTTTGTGATCTAATATGAATATCATTTAGATCAAGACAAGCTTTTTGAAAAAAAATCATCTTAGCATCGTAAGGGGGTTGAGGTATTTTATTGTTGGGGTTGGGTAGTGATTGTGTAGGTATTTGAGAGGGAGTGGTCTTTGAGATGTATTTAGAGGAGTTTGACGGTATTTTTGTTGAGATTGGAGTGTAGGATACTAAGGATATTGAGGGAAATATGGATCACCCCATTAAGGAGGATGGTGTGAACATGGGAATTGAGGATATTGAGGAAAATATGGATCAACCCATTGAGGAGGCTTGTGTTAATATGTATGTAAATGAGGAATGGAATATTGGAGGGGATAAGGCCATGAATATTGAAGAAAATATTTATTACCCCACTGAGGGGGTTAGTGTTTATATGGATGAAAAGAAGGAATGGAATAAGACCCTTGATATGGTTGAAACGGTTGGGGAGGATATGATCCTTATCAATATGGGTTTATAGAGTAGATTTTCTCCATGCCTCCTTCTAATTTATCTGCCACATATTATTCTTCTACCTGAGAAAGTGGATGGTGGGTGGTTTGTTGTGTTGAATTTTTTGTTTTTTGTTTTTTTTTTAATAAAAAAATTTGAATGAGAATGTTAATGCAATGAGATATGCCCAATGCAATTTTTTATTTTGAAGAAAATATGAATGCAGAAAATAAATAAGGAATCATTTGAAGAAAAATAGAGTTTTTTCTTTGACACCATCCCTGAAAATGACACCAAAAATTGATGAGTCCCGGTATTGCAATAAGAATGTTGTGATTCCCAAGGATACCAACTTAAATTATCAACCCAAAGTTCATACAAACTTAAGAGAGGATGAAATTGTATGTTGAGCACACACCTTCCTCTTCCTATTTTGAATCTCTTTGATGCAAGTGAAATAAGGAAATGAAACAACTTTAAATGAGAAATGATCTAGGTAAGTCATCAATCCTAAGTTTTGAAAGGTAAATAACAATAAACAAACCTATTCTACTTTTGCTGGAAAGTAAATGACAAAAAGGAAATCTATTCTATTTGCAAAAATATAAAGCACAATGATAACCAAGAAAATCTAATCTATCTTGATAGAAAATAAATGGAATGAAAGGAAATATATTCTATATTGCAGGAAAGAAAATTCCTAGATTATTTTGCAAGAAGGAAAGCACACTTTTCTTAAAGTAATTTGCGGAATGGAAATCTAGACTAATTGTAGAAATCTACATTTGAGAAGCAAGCAATGTAACAGATAAATGGTGACCTAACCAAGACTCAGTTCAACCAAAGTGGTCCCAGAGCATGCATAGGCTATAAATATAATTCTACCATGAATTTGGTGTGAATCTGGGCAAGGAAGATCTCAAAAACAAACTGCTACAAGATTGCTGCAAAATTACTACAAGATTGTTCCTTCTCGAGTTAAATTTCCAAATTCATAAAAAATTAAAATTAAAATGAGATGGAGTTAATATTTTTATTAATTAGGGTATATAGGACTCCAATCCAAGTGGAATCACTCAAAAATACCATTGCTAACATGTGCTAAAAATTAGCAGAAAATTACTACTCTAAAAATCAAAAAGTTTGGAATTAGTGAGCTAATTAACCTACCAAATGCCTAACCTAACAAAGTGAAAATTCTATGGGGTAAATTTTTTTATTAAGTAAAATATTTTTAGGACTCAATTCAAATGGAATCAAATCAAAATATATTCTTTAACACGTGATAAAATTCAGAAAAAAATTACTTCTAAAAACCAGAAATTTTAGAGAAATGAACTAGTGAGTTGATCTAAGTACCCAAATGCCTAAGCTAATTAAGTGAAAATGTTGGGGGGTAAATTTTTTTTATTAAGTTAGATTTTTTTAAGCTTCAATAAAATTGGAATCAACTCAAAATAATTTCATTAACACGTGCTAAAATTTAGGAGAAAATTACTACTATTTTGCTATATGATACTTCTTGAAATTCCAAAATTGTGAACTAGTAAACCAATCCAAGTAGCTTCATAATGCATATGACTTTGAAAAGTTATCCTAAAGATGCATAATTCTTGTAGTTGTATAAATTACCCGTAAAATCACTTATTTCAATCATTTAACTAATTTAACCTACAACAAATGTATCATTAATATTAAGTGCATAAATAGGAAATGCAAATGAACAAAATATTGAAAGAAGATAAATAAATTGTACAATAGGGCTCTGAGGCTCCTAGTATGGCCAAGCCAAAGGATACTCAGAGTACTATGAATGAAACTAAACCTTATAAGTTTAAAATGGCACCAAACTTTATTATTTGAATCAATCCAAGTATATTCATGCTAGAAATGAAAGTAGAGCTACTTAATGACAAATTTTCTTCACAATAATACTAAGAAAATCATGCCCCTAGAGGAATTTTCCAATTGGTAACTATAAAAATTGATGGGGAAGCATCCTCCTTGCAACGAGGCAGATTTCCCTTCCAAAATCCCTCAAAAGGTGGACCTGGTTCCCAACAATAGGAATATGCATTAAATGACAGGGACCACATTCCTAGATTTTCTCAATCACTAGAGCTACAAAATTTGTCTAATAGTTTCATAATATTATTTTCATTTATTATCAAATATTTGTTCATCCTATATTAGGGAGAAATCCTTATATTACCTCATTCAAAATTTACTCAATATTCTGCAAAAATAAATAATATTAGGTACATAATATGCAATTATCTCTAAACCTTTCTAATGAACACATTATAGCTCAAAAACATGTCATGAAATGAAAAGAGAGAGGTTATTTGTGTTGAAGGATGGTTATATGGGCCTTAAGTTGTATATAATTTGGAGGTCCATAAATGTTCTTATAACATTGATAGGGTTTAGTAGTAGGGTTAAGACAACTCTCTTAGATGTCTTAGCTAAAAGAAATACTGGAGGATACATTAGGGGTTATATCTGAATCTCTCGATTTCCCAAAAAATAAGTAAACTTTTCTCCCATTTCATGTTACTATGAACATAATGATATACATTATCCATAGGTCACTATATGAAAATCCTTGTTATATTCAACATTTTTTAGACTTCCAAAGGATGTTGACAAAGAAGCCATAATTTTAAGTCAACAAATATCAGTTTTTTGGTTAATCGAACAATAATGTGACATCAAATTGTCACATTACTAAGTTGAAAATGATTCCATTTTTTAGGTATTTTTGGATCAGGTCATGGAACTAGTGGAATTAGAAAATGTAAGGGATGCACTCGTAAGTCTACCTGATATATCTAGATTGTCTACGGAACAAAGGAAAATGTTAACACTAACTATGGAGCTTGTTGCAAATCCATCTATAATTTTCATGGATAAACCCACATTTGGTTTGGATGCTAGAGCAATTACAATTATGATGCGAAATGTTTGTTAATACATAATAGAAGGATTGTTTTCTGTACTGATCATCAACCTAACAATGATATCTTTGAAGATTTTGATGAGGTAAACCAAGGTCAGATTATAAGATATCTCAATTTCGTTTTTTTCATAGATTGGTGTATATTGTTTTCTTTACCATGATGTGTTGTGCTATTGTTGATGAAAAATGGAAGGAAAGTCATTTTCTCCAGACCACTAGGACAAAATTATCACAAGGTTATTAAATATTTTGAGGTAAAAACTCGATAGATTCTTGCAGTCAATAGAGAGGGAATAGCTTTTAATAAAGCAGTGCTAATTTAAAGTATAGATCTGAGTTAATTTTTTTTTTATATTTTTCATGACAATTGTGGGCTATTCCAAGGGTTCCACAGATCAAATATAAATACAACCCAACTACAGGGATGTTGGAAGCTACCTCTGTTGTTGTTGAACATGGTTTGGCGATAGAATTTTCATAGAATTACAAGAACTCTTCCCTGTATAAGTAAGCATTAAACACATCAATATTTTCCAAATAGAATCCTTATGCTTATCATAGATAGCATTAAAATAAGTTTACAAAATAAAATATATCAGGTTCAAACTCACATTTTAACAATCATCCTTTTTTTGGAAAGTAAAAGAAGAATAAGGAATTGGTGAATGAGCTCAACACTCCATTTCTAGAAGCAAAATATATTTAGTTTGTATCCCAATATTCACAATCATTCTTTGGAAAATTTAATTTGTATTCCTCGAAGCAATGGTGGGATTACTGACGAAGTATTTATTATAACACTGTTAGATTCATCTTCAAATTTATCTATGCTCTTGGAACAATATTTTGGAATGCTGGCACAAAACAATGTGTACTTAAGATACAAATATGTGAGAAAAGGTTATTGTTCAAAACCTTTTGTTTTTTGGATTGACTAACAACAAAAATGTTTTATTTTGTTAATTTTTATGGTAGAGACTCATCTTCTTAGCTACTAAGGAAGAGCTTGATTGGATATATGATATTAAGGACAAGATCAATGAACCTTTTACTATTTTGGGAGTTTTATATGGAGTAGTTACATTCTTAGGGATTTAAAAGTGTTCAATTGTCAACCTTTTCTTGCAATAGAGAGAACCGTGTTCTACAGGGAAAGGGATACAAGATTATGCTATGGTTTTCATTATGCTCTAGCTCATTTTAGTCCTAAATAATTCTTTAATTTTTATTCTAGACACTAAATGTCTGAATTCAAACTCTATAAGTTCTAAATATTATCGAATAATGAAAAATATTGGTTCTATTTCATTGCCAATTCAAAAGAAATCCTTGGGGTCCATATCCTTTGGTTAATATGCCAACATATTCCTGTATTTCTCATATCTAAATTACACGATATTTCCAATATTGATTTTATTTTAATGTATTAAAATCCAAATCTCCATATGATGGGTAATCATTTCTAAAAATCCATGGATGGGCATGCCATAGAATAATCCTGCTCTTGAACTTTCCATATGCCATTACTTTTTAAATCTATCCTGAGATGTTTTAATAATTAAAAAAAAATTAATACAAACACCACCTATTTTATGATAAGGTATTAATATAAATAAATTTGAAAATTAGATGATGAATGAAGAAAGTAGTCTCCACTTTGGTGAGTTCATATCCTAGGAAATGCCTTGGACCTCCACCAAAAGGCATAATTTTTTCTGCAACTGATCTCTTCCAAATAATATATGTGGTATCTTTCTACTGTTCTTGTATAATATAATTTTATGAACGAAAATGTATATAAACCTAACATTTTGGACCTTCCACCTCTAAGAGTTAAATTCTGCAACATTTTTATAGATATTCATCCAATGCACCATTGTTAACATGGGAAACACCTCCTACCTTGAAGGAATTTGGAATTCTAGCTAGAAAAATAAGTATAAATTAATCTATTTATTTCTCAAAAAACATAACAACTAACATGAGATAATGAATAAGTGATTTAATACCATGAAATAAAAAAGGCTCTTATCTAGGATTAATACTCTTAAATTTGATGTCCTTCAATGCTTTTCTATTCAAAACTATGACTATATTGCTGATTTGTATAAGGGTTTGACATTCTTCTCATATATTTGTTGTTATGGAGGGAAACCAATAAGGTATCACAGTCCCATATCTTGAGTGAATAACTACTTTTGAGTTGTTTACTTCTAACTTAAAAAGTTTAAAGTGGCTTATGTACCCCGATCAAGTTTTTGATATCCAAGAACGATTGTTGCAAGTATTTCTAGCCATCAACTAATATAATTACTACAAATGAGAAACACATGTCATGAAAACGCTAATATATGGTAATTTGTCTTTTCTTATTTACCAATTTTGTTTCTAGAGCCCAGATCCATCTCTAGAGAGAGTCATTTTGTGAAATTATTAATGTTGGTTTGGAAGCAACCAAATTATGTATCCTTGGAGTAGCTTGTAAACCTATAATTGTGTTCAATTATTGGACATCCATTGAAGTTGATGAAATATACAAAATTGAATCACATTATTTATTGCATATTATTGATCCACAAATAAGGAATTAATGAGTTCAAACCCTTCACTAGTTCAATTTATAAGTAGAATTTTCCCATCTCACCGTATTTCTTAGGCATTGTACATTATCCAACACATCTGTTGAGGGAACGTGATGCTTGTTGGCATAGTCAATGGTGATTAATTTGATGGAATCCCAAGTATTAAAATGTGTTTCATTTATATTTGGGATTGAAGCAATGGTTGAAAAAACCATAAAAATATCTAATTGTTAAAATTTAATTGATCCCTCTCATCCTTGACTGCATATTGGTGGATCTTTCGTGACCAAGTTTGTATATACATGAATGATCGTTGCAAGGTTTTCTCTCCATTATATAAGAAACATGTGTTGCATTTATCTTTGGGATTGACACTATGGTTGGAAGAACCATAAAAAATATAGAACTGCTAAACTTGAAGTGATCCCTCTCAGCCTTGACTTTGTATTGGTGGATATGACCAAGTTTTCATATCCATGAATGCTTGTTGTAAGGTTTTCTCTCTGTGAATTGAGAAACATGTGACCATAAAATGATAAGATATAGTAATTTGGCTTTTCTTATCTACCAAATATTTTCGAAGGCCCATCTTTATTTTTTTAGAGATTCTTTTTGAAATTGTAAATATTTTGTGAGAATCAACTAGCCTTATTTCTATGGACTAATGCTTGTAAACCTATAATTGTGTCCTTATGATGAAAAAATTATACTAGGTACGTCAATAACTTGGTGGAACATTGGAGTGGACTTAATATGCATTTGATAACCATTTTGGGTGATCATTATGCTCGCACAACCATAAATGCTAATGTTGGCATCAATGGAGTAGGTTATCCAATTCAATAATTTGACTTTTCTTATCTACTAAATATTTTTCCAAGGCCATTTTTATGTTTGAAGAGATTCTTTGTGCATTGTAACATTGGGTGGGAGGGATTCATAAATGTTGATTTTGACATTGATGGAGTTTAAGTTCTCCAATTTTTTAACACCCATGAAATTTGATGAATATAAACCATCAAATCTCCCTTCCTTATATATATTTGATCCACAAATAAGGAATTGTGTAAATTCAATTCTAACCACAACTTCAACTTCAAAGTAGAAGTTTCTCATCTCATCAATCCTCTCTTCTGAAATTTTACATTCACTAGCCCATGTGTCAAGGCAACTTGATGCTTGCTAGCATAGCCAACGGTCACTAATTTGATGGAATCCCAAGTATTAATATTTATTATTTTAATATTATTGATCTTGTTGATATAAAAATGAGTAGATACTTTCTATTTATGTATTGTTTTGATTCCAAACATCAAGTAACATCATTTTTATTCACTAATACGACAATGCATGTTGGCTCATTGATTTTTATCTTTTCTCATCGAGATAACACATTTCTTTAAAGGGCGATAGCTCAATGGAAGAGCATCTACCTTTCAAGCATGAGGTTGGTGGTTCAATTCCATTGTGCCGTAACATGAATTAATAACGAAAGAAACAAAAATATTCACATTCTATATTTTTTTTTCTAAAGTGTTTTTTTACTGTCTCTAAAAAGATAATAACTGGGATTAAAGACATATTGTATGTATAGAGTCTATATGATTTTATTGTTACTATAGAGACAATACGTCTTTAACCATAACTATAGTCCCTTGAGAGACAAAAATGATTTGTATCTTAAGAAACAAGAATAGTTTTGTTATATATTGTCTTTATAGAGACATTTTTTTTAAGGCAATAATTTGAGACACTTGCTTAAAGACAATTTACAATTTTTTTTTGTCTAAGGTTAAGACAATTTTAAGACAATTTTCTCAAAAATTGTCTTAAATATTTCCTTAAACCCCCCCTCTATGTAGTAGTGGATACATTTAAAAGGTTGTAATAAAATTCAAATAAAATTAGAATATTATTCTTAAATAATAGGTTTTTCTCAATTAAGTTGGAGCTAAATGATATATTACTAACTTTCTTTCTAGAATCAAAGAAATCCATTATAAGCTTGGTGCTATTACTGAAAATAATTTAAGCAATGATCTAGTAACATTTACATTAAATGGATGTTGTTGGATAATTATAATATGTTTATTAGTGGAATTGTTTCTAGGAAAAATGCTCCTACATTTGATGAATTGATAGGCATTCTCCTTCTTGAGGAAGAAATAAGGAATACAAAGGGAAGCAGTCATACAAAGAAATTCCATGAGATAAGAATAAAGGAGACATGTCGTAGTCAAAACCACATCAAGGCACAACACCACCAGGGAAAAAATACTTATATGAGGAGGAAGGATGGATGATTCTATTGTGGTAAGCTTGCAAATTTTTCTAAAGATTATGATAAAAAAAGTTGATATGTCCAAACATAGAAGGAATTCAGGAAATTTTATTGATAAAGAAGCTATAGTTAGTGATAGTCTCAAAAATATTAAATCATTCATTTTAGATGCTACTTTATCATTATAAACTGATGATATTAATGCATGGTTCATTGATTCTAGTATTTAAATTCATATGAAATGCAAAATGGAATGGTTTGTTTTATATCATGAAATTAATAATCGTGCTCACATCTATCTAGGAGATTATAGATCTCATGAAATCAAGTGATGTTGGCATATTTCCTCTGATTGTCAATAATATGAAAGGAATGCACTTCGTTCACCCAATTGTGGGATTGTAAAATCCCTCAGTATACCTCATACAAAATACATAGGATTAATTTTTTTATTATCAATTTTACCATAAAAAATATTTCCAAATAACTTATCCCAAAACCACTAACTAATAATCAAATTATATAATCATGACAATTAAGTAAAGTAACCTTAGAAAAAGAATAGCAAGTCTCATAATGTAATAAGAATTAATGAAACTTGTTAACATAATGATTTATGTTGTAACTTTACATCACACTTTGAATTATGTAATTTCCAACTTCATGCAAAGTAGAAATATGATCAAGATAACAAAATATGAAAATACATAAATCAACATGGATATACCTTGGAAATACCAAAGGGAAAAACAAAAAAAAGTTTATTTTATTAAATTTTTCGCGAGGGAGTTTGTCCCTCACTCAATGGCAACAAGGGAGCCCATCCCTTGCGTATTGTTAAAATTTTACAAAGAAACATAAACTTTAATTTGAGCATAACTAACTAGAGGTCAATACATTCAAACCGATGTCATGTTTCTCAAACAATTTACCCCACATTACTTTGAGTACAATTTCCTCGTGGCATGGTTGTTTTTTTGGTAGATTACACCTTGTAAAGTACATTTAAAGATCTTCCATTCTACATATAACAATAATTATACATATTGGCCTGGTCACTTCCACTAGTATTAGTTATGATCCACCTTTCAGATGTTACAGTAGGGATGTATAAGAAACTATCAATCCATTCTTCTCATAAGTCAAGATTCTTTCCTAGAACTACTATCACCAAACTCTAACATCATAATTATGTAAAATATCGATTTATCGAACCCAAAATATTCAATCTCTATTGGTTTTTGTTTCTATGTCATAATTTCTAATAGCCTTATGTGCTTTATACATCTTTTCATAGATCACTTCCTTACCCATGTATAAATAAAAGTCAAAGTAATCTCTTGTATTTTGTTTTTTCATACATCATCAAGTGCAACCCATAATTGTTTAGCACATGCAAAACTTTAATTACAATCTACAAAACCATACCTTTAATGTTTTTAATTAAAATGATAGTTTTAATTCAAAATGAGAAAAACCATGCATACTTGTGTAGCATTAATTAATTGCATAAACTTATAAAAGAATGTGCTTCTTATTGTACCTGCCGCTGGCAGGATACTACGCATCAGGTTTTTCCTAATTGTGACATTAATTCTCCTTGATTAGACATATGTTTTCAAATTTTTTTTTTTTTTTGCCATGGTTCACTATAAGATTTATTAATGTTTATTTATTTTAATTTGAATTATCTATTATCTAATTGGCCAAAAAAATTCACTTGTTATTGCAAAATGCCCAAATTTTATCACCATTATTTGTACTGTCATTACAAAAACATTCATATCTGTCCTGTACATCTTGTACTTTATCTGGAGTCAGGATATTGCTCTCCTTTATACGAGAACGTTCCTGCGGCTGGCCTAGTCAATATTGAATACTTCTAGTAGCAAAGCTTACACCTGTTCACTTATTGCGATGGTTCACTAACTGTCGTATGTGTACTAGGTTCACCCAGTTCTATATGCTATAGGTTGTACGGCCCCTGACCAAATTCAATATCATAAAAGTAAGAAATTATATTAATCTGGAGTAACAATATCATACAAAATAATACAAACTCATTATACAAGGTTCGACTTTATCAACACATTATAGCATAACTTATATGATGGGGGTAAAACCCACAGTCCTTGTTCTCTCTTCACTGTCTCTCACTTTGATGTGTAAATTTCATCCAATTCTTTTCTTGGCAACCAATTCCACCATTTGGCAAACTTACTCTGCACTAATTTCTTGAACTGGAAATTTAACTATACCTATGATCTTTTAATATCTCAATCTTTGATTGAGGTATTAAATTACTTTCCCCTTGTTTTTATAAACCCTCAAGCATATAACATACTCCTTTGATAATCTCACCCTTGCGTCCTTTTCATAATGCGTCGAGGCTATATCTCGCCCTTCCTTCATAGGTTATAAACCCTTTCATGCATATAATATGCCACCTTGTTAAAACCCAATTCAATAAAGGTCTAACAATTAGATCGAAGCCAATCCTTATTAAACCAAAGGATCCTATATTAAAGGTTGGGTCCCACCTGCTCAGTTCAATTCCCTACAACTCGACCCCCTTCTCCTTTTTATGTGTTCGAATATTAACACAAGGTTTGGCTAGCCCATAGCATAATTCGACCGTGAAATATCAATACAATAAACCAAACCTTCTAAATCACCCTGCAACGCTTCGACTATAAACAATCATATAATAAGATCGGACCCCGCTGACCTTTAGTGATAGCATTCACTTTATAACCGGGACTTCATATGAGGCTTGGCCACATAAATATAAATAAACTTTTGTGAATGTAAACAACCCCACATACCTCTGTGAAACCTTAGTTAGGACAACAATAGTCGATGTATATACGCGTGGGTCCTCGCGCTAATGGGCCTTCCACATCCTACGGTTGACAACTTATCGGATCACTTGGCATGATCTGACGATCCTCGGAAAGTTTCACATTTTCGTGTGGTCCGAGCGTTAATGCTTGAAAGGAGTGCGATGAAAGTGGTAATAAAATACCACTTAGGGAAACGTGTCCACCAGTTGATGACATCGCGTTATTTTTGCGAAAACAACTTACTGCCCTCAATCACGCGCGATACTACTGGTTCCTCACAAGCCGGTTTCACTGTTCATGCTTTTTCCAGTTCCGCCTTTCTCCCTCGCTCAGGGTTCCACTTCCCTCTAATTTGAATACAATTGCATAGCAATGCGATCTCACGCAAATATCGATTCAAGCCGCAGAGCTTTCCTTCCATGTAATTTTTCTTTTATGCAGAGGTTAAGTCACTATACGATGGCTCATACATAAGGTCGAGCCTCCAATCTTGTCTTCTCCGCCTAGATGGCCACGAGGACACTTCACGGATATCGCTCAGCGAGAAAGGTTTCTATCTCAACGATATTTCTCCAATAACTAGAGGGTTCAACGTAGATTCAAACATATCCAACAATGAACTACTCGTATCATTTGAGTTCTTGATAAAACAAATTGGCTGGCTTTTCCACATCTGATACATTGGCTGAACAGGATCAGAGGTTTGGGTGACTCTTTTAGCCAGACTGACATTTTCATGTCTACAGGAAGAAAAATTATGTGGCTGATCGACTGTCAAAGCTAGGAGTTGAGAAAGATTTTGGCATCATGTACCACCACAGGCACAAGGTTCTATTCTACTTCACTGAATATGACTTTGGTTTACATCATACTTCTGGTCTATGTTGTTGGGCCATTCTGGTATACTGGTGCTGCACTTTTTTTTTCTCTTTTGATATTTTCTGATCACTGGTGGTCTACTTATATTGAGATTTCACTATGACTCTGGTACTTTGTGTGCTTGGACGCACATCTGCCTTTCTGAACAATATTAGTTTCTTTTTGTGCATGGGATGGGTTCCTTCTGTTTTTTTAGGTATATCTCTGCATGTATGCAGCTTATGTTGATATATATATATATATATATATATATATATATATATATATATATATATATATGATTAATTGCCTGGCCTGGTACATTATGTCAAAATTAGTGCTCAGGCCTGTGGTGCCTCTTTGATTTGTTAAATAGTTGAGATTTTACAGTATTGTTTTCTGTGATTGTTTTCGAATTCAATGGAGAAACATGTGAGAAATGTAAAATTATATGGTAGGGGACGGCATAATTTACCTTTTGTTTGACTTGGTATTTTTTTGTTAAAACTCTTCTTAATATGTCACCTTTATCCAATCCGACAGGGCATTATTTTCTGATTGTAGATCAAAATATATGTAATGCCACTGTACCACTTTTGGCCATATTTCCACTTTGTTGTTTGTTATGAGTTTTTTATTTTGAGTTCCTACGGACAACACTGCTACTTTCTTTTCGTTTTTGGCTGCTTCCAATAGTCACTTCATGTTATGGAATTTTTGAAATCTGCTCTTTATAATAACTAGCAAATTCAGTTACTTCTGAAATCTGCTCTGACATTGACTGACTAATTGAGTTATTTTTACATCTGCTCTTACAGTAAGTGACTGACTAATTGAGTTATTACTACAATACAGAACTTGTAACATATGCAGTACAAAACTTATAACATCTTTTCTTTTAATTAATGAAAGGATGTTTTTTTTCTTTTGAAAAAAAGTAAGCAGTTAATTTTACAAAGGTTATTTTTTTGAAATTTTATTTTATTTCTTTCTAAATTAATTTTTCAATTACACATGTTTATTTCAATTATTATTAATAATAAAAATATAATAAATTATTTTTTCAATTATTTTTTTCTGGAATAGTTTGAAATGTTATAATTGGGTAATTAAATAAATGGTTTTTATAAGTTTTTTTAATAATTATGTTATTAGGCGTTTTTATTTTGGAAATTAATAAATTAGAAATAATTGGTAAATTTAATTTTTTAAATAATTTTAATTGCGAAAAATTATTTAAATAAATTTAAATAATAAAATTATTGACATACTTAAGTATAAATAAAAATATTTGATATATTATTACTATTTTCAACCTCTATCATAAAGAAGAAGTTAGATGTAAGATTATATTATTAGAAAGAAGTTAGATGTGAGATTATTAGAAAGAAGTTAGATGTGCTATGCTAACAACTTTTTATTGTTAATGTATTTTTTTTCAAATGAGAATTTTTGGCTTCTTTTTTTTAAAACATAATTTTTTTGAAATGTTATAATTGGGTAATTAAATAAATGTTTTTTATAAGTTTTAAAAAATATGTGGTTTTTAAATAATTATGTTATTGAGTATCTCTATTTTGGAAATTAATGAATTAGAAATGATTGCTGACTGAATTTTTTTAAATAGTTTTGATTTTTTAACTGTAAAAATTTGTTTAATTTTTTTAAATAATAATATTATCAACCTACTAATAAAATTATCAATATAATAATAAAATTATTTGATATATTATTACTATTCTCAATATTAGATGTGAGATTATATTATAGGGAGATTCAGGTGGCCATTCACCATACAACCTAAAATATGGGTTGCCATTTTTGACTCTTGGTTATTAAGTTATATAATAGATTATATTTCTTTTTTCTATTAATATGTAATATGGTGTGTAGTGATGATGAGTACTAAAGTTTTATTTTTAATTTTCTTCTAGTTTTTAATACATCATAAATACTGCACAATTTTTAAGGTTTTTGCATCAAATTTAAACTTGAATTAAATATATATTATGTTGGAAAAAAAAATATTTTCAAAATTAATTAGAGAAATTAAATAATAGTATGTTAAAAATCTTCACATATTTTATTTCAATAAAATTCAAGTATAAATTGTTAATAATGAGTAATATAAAAATAAAAAGATTATAAAGCAGCACACATAAATAAACTAAGGAAAAACTAACCTAATAATGAATCTACCAATTCCCCCCATGGTAGAATGAGATTTGTTCCCCTGAGTTACTATTAATACAATATATTTGAAAGTAGGTTGTTGTATGCCCACCAATTGACATCTCACATGCAATATCAGTCGAAGATGGATGGCAAAGAAAGAGGTGAACATCTAGGAGTTATGCTTCATCATGAAGATTACTGTGTGGGAGTCCTTAGAAGGAAAATATGACTTGTTCGCTAGCTGCAAATTAGTTATCAGTTTAATGATGTAGAGATGCTAGAATTATTACATGAAATGGAGAGGATATGCAAGGCTTCAGGCTATTTGTTAAATTGGCTCGACATCTAGTGGGAGTAATGTCATAGCAGATTAGCTATGAGTGCTTTAGTATATTGCTTCCTCAAAGCTCTTTCTCGCCTAGTTTTAGGGAGCCTATTTTGGTATTTCCTTCCAATTAAGCTTGAGAAGCTCCAGGATTATATGTGTTCATCTTGATGTACATTTATGTAAATTCATGTGCCTAATCTTAGGTTTCATTGTGGCCCCTAGTCTAAAGCTGAATTTTTGTGGATGCTAGTTCATCAACTACATGTTTGAGCTTCAAGTGCAACTACGCTTTAGTTTGGTGTTAATCTATCTATCTTATGGCTCATTCTTCTCTTTTTTTCAACACCAATTTGTATATTCAAGGTTTGATTGGTAAGATACTATTTCTATTATCGGTTATCTGGTCTTTTTTTACTTTCGAGGATTTCACCTTCACACCTCCCGAAGAGGATAAGGATTCATTCACCTATCCAAGTAGACTCGCCCTTAGGATAACATGATTCGGCAAGCCCACACTTTTGTTATTGTTTTCTATAGTGGCAAAGGTGTAGTTCTAACTATTAATATTGCGAAAGTTGTTTTTGTTAGTTACACTTTTACTTTAAATGATTGTATTATAGTGTTGGAAATTTACAATGTTAACATTAGGAGATTTTGCTATTGGTATGGTTTCCAATGTGGTAGACTAGTAGTTTCTAGACATCAATTATGTATCTTTTTTATGCAAATTTGTATAAAGTGTCTTGCTAACCTTACAAAAAAAAAAAAATCGATCAATTCAACCAATATTCTTTAGCCAACAAAGGGTGTCTTCCACTTACTCAACTCTGTCACATTACAATGAAGAATCCCCAAAACTTTTATGGCTTTTACTAATACTAGGTACCTAAAACCACCACTATTCACATAAAATCCTTCTCTTTCACCAGGTGAAGTTTCGCTAATAATTCCCCCTTTAAACTTGACTTTGGAAATTATTTGAATCCAATTAAAAAATCCACATGCTCCTCTATGTTATCATCTAGGTATATGTCAAGACTTTATTACATGCCTAACTAAGTATTACAATGGTATTCCTATTTACATGTATTTTAAGAAAACAAATTGTGGTTGTTGTCCCAACACTTAATTCGACATCCTCTCCCTTGTACATTTTCTCACACATGTGCTCTCCTCATGCCACTTCGTCACACCCAACATTCTAATTTGGTTTCATCTATGTTGGATTTAGTCTCTGCCTTTGCATCTACCTACTAAACCATTAATTATTAATGATCCCCTGTCATCTACAAGTCATTCATCCATGCTTTGCTTAACCCCTTGGTCTCTTGACCAAACAATATAGTTCTTTCTTCACCAAATAGGTTTGGATCTAATACCACTTGTTAATAATTAAAATTATGCAAGAAGAAAAATAATTATAACCCAATGCACACATAAACTAATAGGGGAAAAATAATGTAATAATAGATATAATATCTTTGACTTAAATGCAACCAATCTGCTGTGCCCCAATCAAGTGAACCTTCCTCTTACTCAACTCTTGCACATTACAAGAGAGAATCACCATGTCTTGTGATGGATTTAACTACATATAATAATATGGGCTTAATACCATTGTTCACCAATAAGGAAACCACCATTGTTCACCTAAAAAACTTAGTCAAGTTGACCTCACATAAACAAAAACAAAACAAACAATATTTTTCTTAAATCATCAATAACACATATTGAGATTTAAGATTTATAAATTAATATAAATAAAATGAAATGGCTACATTTTTACTTTATGCTTTTTAGATTTTTTTAACTACTAGGGAAACCATATAAATCAAATGGTTGGTAAACACTCAATCTAGAATAAACATCAAAGCACGTACTTCATGATACATCTCACATTGCTAAAATTATAAAAATCATAAAAAGTAACTAAAATGTAACTTTATTTTAAATTATTATTATTATTATTATGGTTGTTAATTATAAAATAAATTAATATATAAGTTAAACATATATACATTTTAACAAAATATGAAAAAAAATTCTTAACTATCAAATTTACCCTGACATTGCCATGGAGATTCTTAATTCATAAATAGGCTTTGTTACAATACTATGGATCAATATCACCCCTTATCAATACCACATGCCTAAAAAAACCATACATCACTTCACACAACACTTGTTAATATGACAATTTAATTAAAAGGACAAAATGACATAATTACTTTGAAAATAAATCTCAACCTTTTATTTGTGTATACTACTATGAAGATTTATGTGGAAGTTAAATCCCTACCATCTACCTAATAATTATTGTTAATTAAATTAAAATTCTAAAAACTCTATTCCAAAATTGAAAAACATTTATCAACTTAATTATCAAAATCTAACTTTGAAATTGCAAAATTGTAATTTTGAATTATTATTGAATTTAGCTTGGTTGTTGGACACAATATTTGTTATACAACTATTACTCCAAACCCAGGTTCACATCTTACTCTTACTCCAAACCCAGGTTCAAGTCTCGTGAAGTTTACACTTCACATTTTTTATGCTTTGGAATAGAATAACCACTTTTACTCTTACTGAAGTCTCGTGAAGTTCACACTTCACATTTTTTATGCTCTAGAATAGAATAACCACTCTTACTTTGACTGAGGGCTTGCCTAGTACCAACAACCTCCCCACCCAAATTCAAGTCCTATATATATAAATAATTATAAAAAACCTAACCTAAATAATTATAAAAACCCTAGCCTAGTACCTCCCCACCTAAATTCAAATAGAGTAACTTAACTATTATATATATATATAGATATATATATATATAATTATAATTATAATTTCTTCAATAGTAAAAAATAGTTGTGACCATTACTCTCAATTATTATTAGTATATTAAAAATTGATGTTAAGGATTTCAATAAAATTATAAAATTATGGTGACAAAACTTTAAGGTAGTTGCAATCATTTCTTCTTCGTTGTCATTTTCCTATGGCTAATTGGTGAACCCTGATATCTTTTGTCATTAGTAAATGTTCTAAAATTGATTCCTCTTCTTCCATTTGCATTTCAAACATGGTTTTAAGGTAAAAGTCCCTACCATTATATATTTTTTTTTCCATTTCCAGTAGCCACTTTCATACTCTGCATGCATATTCTACATCCTGACCATGTAACCGAATAAAATCTCATCCATCATTCGCTGCATGGTCCAATTGCACTCATATTTCCCATCTCATTATGTTACAACTCTATTAGTCACCACTCCCAGCTAGCACTAATACTAAAAAAAGTTAATCGTTCATTACTTCAATGTGTTGAAATTATTCTTCATTAAAAATCCAATTGGACCCAATAAAATTTGAGTGTGCTCATGTTTTCCTTTAAAAAAATTTATAAGCTCTCGAATAAAAAAATCATGAAATCAATATCGTTGCCCCAGTTGTTCTACCACTTGAAATATGTTGTGTTACTATAGAAATCTTTCCTCAAATGTTTAAAACTTGGAACTTAGATTTTCTTTTTTTCCTACCGAGAAACTTTCCTCCTCCCTCTAGGTGGCAATTCCTATTATGTGTGTACTTCCAATTCGACAAAATAATGCCTCTAACTATGAGCTTTGTTATGGTTATTCCACACATTGGGACATGCATTCCTTGATATTTGTGTAAGAAAATTTGTTACACAAATTCAAATTGCAATATTTCTATAATTATATTATGTGGCATGTAATAGCTATTCATAGAAATTTTCAAAATCACATTGCAACATTACTATATTTAAATTAAACCTTGATACTAACATAAATTCTTATTTTTTACTTTAATTTAATTATATTTAAACTAAACTAAGCGACAACTTTATTACAAAGAAAATCTTCATAGACATCCTTAAATTCAAATGGAAACATTTAGCAAATCCTCATAGACATGCTCAAACTCAAATTGCAACAATTATTTCTAATTTAATTTAACTATACTTTATTACAAAACAAATCTTCATAAACATCCTCAAACTCAAATTGCAACATCTTTATAATTACATTAAGCGGCATGTAATAGCCGTAATAGCTATTCATAGACATTTCCAACATCACATTGCAATATTACTATATTTAAACTAAACGGCAAGTAGTAGCTATCTTGTAACCTTGTTATATTAAGCATTCCATAATGCATTAAATCTCAAAAAATAATTTCTTTGACCAAAAATTAAAAGCAAGTTTGTAATTTAAACTTTATGAAATAAAATAGTTTATTTTTTTAATTATATTAATTTTATAATTTTTTGAATTCTGATTGGCCAAAGGTGCAGGGGTCTTATTTGCTAAAAGCCAGATGGTTTGCAGTACGAGTCTGCCAAATTCAAGACCCGTGAAAGTCATAAATCATGGATCTGTGATCCCAATGGACCGTGTAAATCACACGTGATTATCACTAACAGAATCATTACAGAGTGAATGTAGACAATTCTTTTTCTATTTAAAATTTCTTTGCATTCACTCTGTCCCAACCCCCTTTCGAATGGCCTCGGATGCATGATACATGATCAATTTGACAAAGTCTTTTTGGGTACGGTTCCGTCATTAATTTGGTCGGGCCTCTAATTATTGGGTGCAGAGAATAAATCATTTTATGTGAAGAAAATTTTCTACATTACATTGCTAAATGTCCACGAATTTTATATTCTATGTACTAGAAGGATTAATCCCCCCGCCCCCCCCGAAGAGGGATGCAAGTTTTGTGGTTTCAATTGAAGAGCTACCCAGTCCCAAAACGTTTGAAAACCTTTGAAGGTTGGTGATAATCACATACCCCAGTTTTGTATTTATTTATTAAACTTCTATCTGGTCCAATCTCTCATTTAAAATATATAAGTTGATTTAAAGTATAACAGTTTAGTTTTATCGTAATTCGTTTTCCTTATCTTTACTAAACTCGTTTTCAACCCAAATTTTAAAAACTATTTTTTTTTTAATAATTAATTTTAACTAATGAGATGTATAGTACAGATAACCATATTTAAAAGAACCTCCATTTACAACACAACTAGTGGCAAAAAAAATTATAAATTCCATACACATATACATCGTAACTAACCTAATTGGCTCACCTTTTTTTGCTTTTCAAAATTTCGAGTTAATTAATTTATCGAGTTGTATTTCATAAGCTAATGAATTTATTGAGTTGTATTTTATAAGGTAATATAAAAATTTTCAATGTCTAAAGAGTTTATTTTTATTAAGACTTATTTTAATTATAAAGTTTTTATCTTTATTAAGAATTATTTTAATTATAAAGTATTGAGTTGTATTTTAATTATAAGGAAAAAATTATAATTAATTCTGGTTTTTTTCTTTTTAATTTTTTTTTTTTAATTAGATCTGACTTAATTTTTTCTTTCATTTTTTCATTTATTATTCTGATTCGGTGGACAATTGTTCTCTGGAGAACTCTTTATTATTATAATTAATTTTATAATATTTATAAAATTATGAAAAAAATTGTTAATAATTTAAAATTACAATTATAATAAAAAATTAAATTATATAATTTGAAATTTAAATTTAATAAAAAAATAAATTTGCAACTATAATAATATTTAAATTCTATTGAAAAGTTTCATTTTACAAATAGGATGATAAAGAATCCATGTAGTTTAATATTACAAATAGGGTAATAGACATTCAAGTTTAGACATAGTATTGCATAAACGTTGGTATTACTTTATTAAAAGAATAAATTTTCATATTTATAAAAGTTTATTTTCTTATTTTAAAATTCAATATTTCATAATCCAAACAAGTGGCAGGGAACACTACCTATGCTGCCTTCTTCATATTTCACATACTTTAAATACATTCATATAACTAGCAATTGCATCATCAGCAAATGTTGCAAAGGAAACGTCGTAAGATTCTTAAAGAGATTCAATAGTTTCTAAGAAAGATATTTGTATTGAAATCGATCTCTATCTTATTTTATCTTATTCTGTGCGTAAATTTCCATACAACTTTACACCATAACAATCCCTATCAACTTTGTTAGATTCGTAATTCGATTTCTACCCGACATAGATAATCATGCCAAATCAATCTGGGATTCTAAATCAGTATCTACTATGGTTTGGGAACTGGAAATATGTTACTGTGAATTCAATCTCTGACCTGATATGTCGATTCTCATGTTTTGAGGGGTTTCATTCACTTCTTTCAGCGTGGGAATTACCATATGCAACTGTCTTATATTTTGCTCCAAGACGCCACACTCATCTTTGTTTTTCTCATATCCAATTCCTGGTCTTTCATCCCATCCATTTATGTTCTAAGTACTAGTCTTTCATCCCTTTCGTTTATGTTCCGAGTACTGTCTTTCAACCCTTTCATTTATGTTCTGATACTTAGGCTGCAGTTTCAGCAAGTTCTCTATCACCATATCCGAATTCGCAGTGTGATAAATATCATCTAAACTCCCGTGAGAAATACCCATCATGCTGGATTCAAAGCCATCATCAGACCCAGCCACCAGGCCTTTCTTTTTGGATTTTTCACTGTCCATGCCTGCAGAAATAATCAACATTGTATCCTCAGGCCTAATACTTTTAACACAAAAGGACATAGTCCCACATCCATGAATTAAAATCCATGTTACGTTTAACCCAAAGAAAGGTCTGCCTAAATTTATTTGATCTTATGAAAAATATTTCATCAACATACCTGCTAATGAGGAATCTACAAATAGTAGCATCTATTGGCATAAGACTAGAATGAGTACCTTGAAAATTTTCTCGAAGCAAACTGGAATCCCTAGGACAAATATGATAGTGCCACAGCCCTAATTGGTAGAAAATGGTTAAAATATTTTAATAATGTATATAAAAGATACGTGGAATTCCTATTCTCAATATGAAATTGAAACTTAGAATATATAAAAATAAATATAAATCCTTACTAAATACAGATCCATTGAAAAAATCAAATCATTTAAAATAGATATTTTCATTTTGAGAGGGAAAATTTTCAGGAAATGGTTGCAATTCCAGAATTTGCTCCCTTGAATGAATGAATGTATGATGGTGTAAAGTGTCTCACTTTTAAATCTTACTGAATCTCGACTCTCTGCATTTGAAGAAAGTCCAAATTCCTTGGTCTCTTGTAATATCTTAGTAATAGTGGGCAACATACAACGCTCATAGAAGACGTTGTGATGGCCGCCCTAAAAATCCATGGAGGAAGACAGAATCCAGTAAAGGGAAACAACAACCCAGCTGCTACTCAGATAGCCATTACATTATAACCCAAATCCACATGTAGTTAAGTTTCTTCTCATCAGGACTATGTTAGCGGCTTTGATGGCTATGTTTGTACCAACACCAATTGCCATACCCACATCAGTGGCAACAAGTGCTGGTGAACCATTGATGCCATTTCCCACCATTGTAACCATCATTCCAAACTCCTGTAGAGAAAAAAACAAAAAATTGAATACTCTTCTACAGTAAAAATGTTGAGAGATCAAGAAAAGCTTCTATCCGCATTGGACAGTTATGCTAAAAAATGCACACAAATAAGGTAAAAATTCTTATAGGGAGGAACCAATTGTTAACCAGGGCGTATGGGAGAAGAAACTAAACTGAAATGTTGCTTGAAACAACTAGGTACCTGTAATTCTTTAACTTTTGTTGCTTTTCCCTCAGACAGTGTTTATGCCATAACAATCTGAGTTCCAACCTCCTTGGAAATGGCGTTTGTAGTACCCCAATTATCCCCTGTGACCATAATACTTTTCACTTTCATCTGTTTCGAAATCGACACCACATCTTGTGCCTCTAGCTTATCTGGATCTGATATTGCAATTATTCTAGATAATTCTCCATTGATAGACACCAAAATCATTGTTCGAGACATCCCTTCAACCTCCTTCAAAATTTCATAAGCATCTTTAGAAATAGTAATTCCAGAATCTAGCATCAACTTGATATTTCCTACAAGAATATTCTTGTTGTGCACTCTAGCCCTAACACCGTGGCCTGGTATAGACACGAAATCTTGTGCCTTAGGCAACCTGCTTGCCTCTGAAATTCCTTCTCCCAAACTTTTGGCATACTCAACCACAACCTTGGCCAAAGGATGCTCACTATTTACCTGGAGCATAACCCAATATTCAAGTTAGCTAATGAGACATATAATCCCTTAACTCTGAACATACCCAAAACTGCAAAATTTTTGTGAATACAAATTTAAGTAAAGATTAATCAGTATTATGTTTGGAATACTTGGGTATACAGGAATAAATAAGTGCGCAACCTATCCCTATCAATACATGTACTACGACTTCAAGGCCAATCGACAAATGAGGTAAATTAGGCCGCCCAAGATTCAACAGATCCCAACTTAAACATATTGAACCACTTAGGCAATCAAGAAATAAAGATGCAGGACCTACCTCTGCTGCAACAATAATTTCATAGAAGTCATGCGGGATCATGTTTTCCATAAGCTTAGTGTTAATAACAGTAGGTTTTCAAATAGTGAGTGTCCCTGTCTTATCAAATATAATGCAGTCCACCTATGGATAGTAAAACCTCCATTCCTAAATGAATCTCTTGTTTTAAAATAACAACATAACCAGATTTAGAGGAGTACTTCTCTAATTCTAGACATGGAATTCACATTAAAAGAAAAAAAATATCTTCTTTATTACTATCTCACTGGTGGGAAGATCATTTTTCTATCCAACATTAAGGTTGGCCCCAACCTCAAGTCAGCCTGGTTGAATAATAAATAAATAAAATAAAAAATAAAAAAATCTTGTAGAAATATATCACTCATATCACTTACTTTATGTGCACTCCCAAGTGCCTTTCCCCCTTTCATGAGAACACCTTGTGTGGCACCTACTCCGGTACCTACCATGACTACAGTGGGTGTTGCAAGGTCCAAAGCGCAGGGACAAGCTATAACCATGACATATATCCCAAACTGAAGTGCAAGCTCAAACTCATTTGTGGAAGAACGGATCAAAGAATTGCAACAAACCATGCTAGCCAGGTAGTGAAGGAGATCACAATAACCTAAAAAATAGGAAACAAATGTAGCCATGTTTAGTTTCAAAAGAAAAATTCTACATGAGCTAGGTTCAGCCTGCAGATACTTAATGTTGTTGTGAAGTCAAAACCACCAAAGGCTCAATTTTTTTTACCTAACTATGGAACAGTAAGAATTTTTCAATCTAAGGACAGATGAATTATCAGTGAAAGAAAGAACCTTAAAATCTAATTACAAATGACTATTCAGGAAACTACTAAAATTGAAATTTTAGCATTACCAATGGGGCAAAGAACTTTGAAATTTTGTCTGCAAATATCTACACTGGTGCTTTAGCCATCTGCACTGCTTGAACAAGCCGAAATATTTGTGAAAGGGCACTCTTTGAGCCAACATGTGTAGCTCTTATATGCAGTACTCCATTTTCATTTACTGTCCCAGCAATGACTTCTTCACCTATTCTCTTAGCAACAGGCATGACTTCACCTGTTATCATGCTTTCATTGACATGGATTTGCCCCCAGACAACCAAACCAGCCGCAGAGATTTTCTCATATGGTAAAATCTTCATGGTATCATTGCGTTGGATTTATTGACTGTTGATTGTACCTTCAGATACCACATTCCCATGGCTGCTAAGAGTTAGTAAAGTAGCAATATCTAGTGCCAAATCAATAAGCTTGGCAATAGCTTATGAATATTTCCCTTTGTCTAAAACTTCCAAATATTTTCCTATAAGAATAAAGGAGATAAGCATACTTCCTATAGCAAAAGGGTAATTTGGCCTTGCATCCAAAAAAAATACCTAGAATTTTCTTTTCTACGGTCCTTGTTTTCCATCAATAAATTAGAGTCCCCATCTCTAGAGCCATTCATCTTCTGCAGCTCACTGGATGCTTCGATTTTCGGCTGCTCTTGGCTTTACGTAATAATAGTTGTTCTTGATTTACATATCATTTTATCGATTTCAAGTGTGTAAACACCACCCCATCCACCATTATTTTCCATGTCACACATGGCTAATGGGCACTGACAGTATCGATCTTGGA